>VTON01000304.1:0-12280 GCA_009617725.1 Hydropsyche tenuis
ATAGATTAAATGGATAAAAATACATTGAATTTAATACTCGAATAAATTTTTTTTAATGTTAAGTATAATTAGGTTATATTGATTTATAATAAATTGTCATATGCATATACATATATTATCAATATTGAATATATAAATAAAAATTATAATATTTTAGTTTTAATGAATGTATAATGTATAATGAAACTAAGTGATTTTTTTGTAATTCTTTTACTATATAGTAAAATAATTTTTTTTAAAAGAAAGTGAATTTTTTATTCTTAATCATCCGTTTTTGAATCTTATACAAGTATATCATATTTTTCAATCAACTTAGTTACGTGTTATCAATTTATTAAATTATTCATTTGAATAAAACTGACTTACACTATTATCAAGTTATAACATATATTCATCATCATTATCGACCGGTTTAGTGCCCACTGCAGGACAAGGTCTCCCCATCAAATATTGGGGGTCTAGGCTATATACATATACCTTATCCGAGAGCCAACCTCGTAACGATAAGGGACATGTACCATAAGAGCCAATCCGCCCATGTCAACGGAGGAGACTCTCAGGCCAACGGTACGCAAGCCTTTGAGCTAGACTTTGTGGTCGCTGACTCTTCACTAAGAAAATCGCAATGATCACCCGCGGGTCAGACGAGGTAAAGATTGAGCAGACTGCGCCCTCGCTGACCACTTTTGCGATCGCAATGACCACCAGTTTGACAGACGAGGCAAGACGTTGACCCTAAATGGCTTAGACCTCGGTAAAACACACGTCATTGGTCTTCACCATTACCAAAGAGAAGTTTTTAAGTTAACTAAATGAACATGCAACACATTCTCAATTTTTTTAATTTTCTCAATTTTCTCAATCTCAATAACATATATTATCAAGTTATATTTTATATTATTAAGTTATATATGCCGTCATAATATGTTTATGTAAGATAATTCGTCTTCCGGTAAGCTTTGTTATGTTATGTTTAAAATTAATAATAAATTTTACACTAAACTAATGAACATTCAAGTAAAATTTGACTGGACCAGCACAAAGTACTGAAATTATATACGCTCAATGGAAGAATTAAAGAAATGAACTGAATTTTTTGGTTTTATGTTTTCTACTATGACAGTCACTCGAATAGAGGATTCAATATCTGTTCGTGGAAGGTATTTTTATGTTTTCGAAATATAAAAAAAAATTAATTTATTAAATAAATTATCAATTGCCAAATAATGCAAGTATTATATAAAAATCTTTTATATTAGTGCGACAAGTAAAGGATTTTTCAAACTTTCCATTTTTTCGTTCAAAATCTATACAAACAAATTTTTCGTGTTATAATAGATTTCGATAACGTATTTTTTTATTTTTACATGAATTTCAGATCCTTGAAAATAATTGAAACCCGTATTAAATAAGTGTTATATTTTCTTATAATCGAGTTAAATACATCAACTGATCATTTATAAAATATATTGATATTTCGTATAAAATAAGCAGTAAATCATTTTTTTAATACCAGTGAAAATACAACACGATTCATTTTCAATTTTACGAACTTCAATTATAAACATGTTACAATTGAATCGTGTATTTAGTAGTCATAACTCATTCATTTCAAGCGGAAATTGAAAATATCGATAAAAAAATGGTAAGTATGTTCTCAATAAATATTTAATATAATATAATACATATTGTTTTCGGATCAGCTGGTATGAAAAAATTGCCGAATCTTTGCTGTGATGTTCGCGGTTGACCCCGCAGTTGTAAACGGTTAAAAACATACCGTCATGTAAGTTACAGTTGTGTACAACCTTTTTGAGAGTTGCGCCAATTTTCCTATTTCCCAATTATTTGCAGGTCGCAATGGAAAGTAAAACTAAAACTGGTCTAACTTGAATTTGGCATCTTTTTTATAAGGTTGTTACGTAAATAAAATATAATATAAAAACCATAAAAAAAATATAACATACATAAATATATAATAAAAAATAAAATATCAAAAAATTGTAAAATAAAATGTATTGAAAAACATAAAATAAATTTAATACCAAAATGTGTGAAAGAAAATGTTAATAATGTTAAAGTGTGTAAAATAAAATATTAAAAATAATGCTGTAAGGAAATAAATTTAATATCGGCGTGAATGGCGTGAATGATGAAAATTCGGTTCGTAAAATTCAAACATTTGGAAACGGTTGAGATGGTCCTTTTGCCGAAAAAAGGTTGTGCACCGTTTATATGTATTCTCTTGAATTTGCTTTTTTACGTTTAAGCATTTATCAACGGTGCACAACCTTTTTCGGCAAAAGGACCATCTCAACCGTTTCCGAATGTTTGAATTTTACGAACCGAATTTTCATCATTCACGCCATTCACGCCGATATTAAATTTATTTCCTTACAGCATTATTTTTAATATTTTATTTTACACACTTTTAACATTATTAACATTTTCTTTCACACATTTTGATATTAAATTTATTTTATGTTTTTTCAATACATTTTATTTTACAATTTTTTGATATTTTATTTTTATTATATATTTATGTATGTTATATTTTTTTATGGTTTTATATTATATTTTATTTTTTTTTTTTTAGATTTTTTTTTAAAAAATGAAATAACACACCGAAAAGGTTGTTTCAAAACTTTTTTCTATTTAATATATAATTTTTTTTATATAATATATAATTTTTTATATAATATATATTTTTTTATTATATATTTAATTTTTATTATATATACATTTTTTTATATATTTTATTTTATGTTTTTTATTTATATATATTTTTTATATTATATTTTATGTTTTTAATTATTATTGATATAGATGATGATTTATGATAAAACATAGTGCATATTTATTTTAAAATAATATTGTATTATTCGAAATTATTATAATAATAAAAAGTTCGAAAAACGATATATGCCTAGTGACGATGATGATATAGTTAATTGATCGCAGAATGGACAATGATAACGCATTTGCTAGCGTACGAAACATGGTCGGTTATAGAGCTGTCAAACGCGCGGGCTGTCAGAAGACTTGCGCGAGCGCCACGCAAGAATACCAACCATGCCCTGCGTAAATGTGATACGACACCATTTTAAATATAAATTCATTATAAGAATTTTCGATGATACACAAAACGTTTATAATGAAGTATTGAGAATTTTAAAGATTACTTAATACTTATACGTCGACATCGATCATTTGATCAATTTTATCGTGTGGTTTCTGAAAGTAATTGCACTAATAGCGTTTAAGGGAGGTGACACTGGCTGTCACTAGCTGTCACCTTTATTAAACTCGAAATTAAATGATTAAATTCCTCCAGCCTTGTGACAAGGATGATTTAATATAGTATAATTGCGTATTATTAGTCAGTTTACGAAGGTTTCAAATCGATCGGAGGTGTAGTATTTGAGATGGAGATCGATCTTTTATTTTAGGATCACAAACAAACAACGCTGTGCGTCAGAGCAAGCTAATAAAAAAGGTTGAAAAAAAAGCTTGAAAAATGACGGAAATTCACTTGGTCAAATGTAGATCGTTCTGGGAACAAAACGTGAATAGTAAACATTTTTTTTGGTTTTTAATATTAGAAGAGAATCATGTTTTTATTTATTTTTAATTTTTAGGTTGACTTGTTAAATATTTATATATTTTTTTGCCCCTAAATGATATGCTGTCGATAAGAAATTTGCGTGTTATTTGTTTGTGTGAGTTCAAGTCTAAACACAACACAACAAAGGCCACAAAAACCATCAATTCGGATTTTAGATAAAATATCACAAATCGAAAAAGTGTTTGCAGATGGTTTATAAAATTTTATTCAGAGAATATAAACCTCGAAAATGGGCCTCTTGATTTCCCCAAATTTTTGTCAACGATAAAAATTTAATAAGGGACACTGAATGACGAATTTCGCAAATGATAAAAAATTCCGATGTTTTGAGCGGAAAAAAATTTCACACATCCTTTTGTATGTGTAAACAGTTTAGGGCTTCCAAATATTCGTGAAATTCAACTATTCGAATATTGAATTGAAAATTTGTGGGAATTCCAATATATTCGCCAATTTTATATTATTTTGTTTAAAAAAATATATATATTTTGAACATCGTATGTTTTGTTTTTCTATTACAAATTTTATTGGCTGATTTGATTTTTTTTAATAGAGATGCAGCTCTGTCAAGTAGATGTTCAATGAAAAAATCAAGTATCGAGAATTAATTGCCTCTAAAATAATAGTTAGTTTATTGTCTGCAGTGCAGGTAGTAGCGAACCTACTAGAAAAAGACGTTACTTATTGATAGTTCGCCAAAGAATATCTAGCTCAAAATAAATTGTTTCAAAAATTGCATTCGACTTTTTGCATTTATTTTTCGTATTATTATTTAAAAAATTATTGCTATGGAGTATATAGAAATTATAAATATAAAAAAATATGAATACAGGACATAATGTTTTAGTTCATTTAGGGCTCTCGCAGACTACAGACTTTGTATCGCCCGATTATTTGAATCAACATGTAGATGCATGCAAGTGCGCAAATTATAACGATTCGGTAAACGAGTTTACCGAATCGTTTGCCGAATCGCGATTGTCTTTAATTAGATAATCGGTAAACTATCTTCTGACTGCTAAATCAATAGGCGCTTTTCCACGCGCGAGCACCGTTTGATCGTTTTACTCGGTCGAATCGACAATTTTATATTGACTACCTACAAATTAGTAAACGAAAACTCTATCGTTCCAGAGCAGATCGTTGGCTTGTTTGCGCATCGCCACCGATTCGATTGCTTAATTAGCCCAGTGTGCGCGCACGCAGCCCGACCCGATCCAAATAATCGGGCGATAAAAGTCTGTAGTCTGCGAGAGCCCTTACGTGCAATAATACAAATATTATAATACATACATATGTACTTATAATAATAAAATGCAACGAAAATCTATCATGTAGGACGTAGGTAATGGTCTAGTTACTATGATTTGAAACGATGTTCCAAATCTAAGTAACTATTTTATAGTTTTAATTAAAAAAAAATTGTTTTTTTTTAAATTTAATCATAAATCAATACTTCTTACCCACCTGAACAATAAAATATATTTTTGTCGTGTATTTTAAGAAAAAAATCAGAGTATAGAGTTAAAAAAAAACAACGAATATCATACAAAAAACGACATTTGTGAATATTCATAAACCAAGATATGAAAATAATCGAGATTTCAAAAATCACCAGTCAACTACACGGATTAATATCGATCAATAAATCATCGAATCATCAAAAACGCTCTCGCTATAAGAGCCGGCAGTTGAGAGACATCGACTATTTCCGCATTGCATTTATTGATGATAAATTTGTAGAAAAGAAGATTCTCAAAGATTCCGATCTTAATTTTTTTATTTACGAGGCCATAAACGTTATTTCTATTTTGCAAACAAACTTGTGTGTCCGAAGAAAGTTCTTTTGAAGGGCCCACTACCTATAAATTAATATATCTTAATATTATTTTTGTTTATATTTATAATTGTTACTTAATATAATATACTACTATATTATATTGTATTGTTTGTATGTATAGTTTGAATAGAAAATACATTAATATGCATTAAATAGCAAAAATACATTTTATGGTAAAAATTAGTCCTTCCATTAAGCGAGCGGAAATGCAGTATTGGATTTTAGAATTCACTAGTTTACTTGCGTTATTCGAATATTTTATATTGAATAAATATCGATAAAACATTATCGCAATTTTTTCTAATTATGTATGTAAAAGCAACATTTACGTTTTTTTTTGTTTTTATGGTAATTATCTTTCCGGTCCCTGTACTTGATAATTGATGTGAATAATTGATGTGGTTCTATGTAATAATAAATAGAATGAAATATTAATATTTGAATACTATATAAATATAATACCCAAGATCAATCAACCAATAAAATATAAGCAAATTTTCAAAAAAATTATCACAAATTCAATCAATTTTTATCAATTCACTAATACTAATTTGAAATTTAAAAGGTGAGCTTGAAGTTCAGAAGGTTGAATTTGTAGTGTAAAACCTGTATAATCAATTATAGTCATTGTACATAAATACATACACACATACATATGAAAACATAAATATCAGATTCAACATGATTTATAAATTCAATATTTTTAAAAATTAAAATTAATTAATTACTTATATTAAATAATTGACTATGTGATTAAGTTTTTATCACGAGTAATAAAAAAATAAATGCTTGATAGTATATTGCACTGAGAACGAAATAACTATGAACCTTATATTTTATTTCAAAATAAAATTTATTCAATATACAGATTGTTTTAAAAAAAATTTCTTATCTTGCAAAAAAATATACACGGATAATATTCGAATATTTTATAAATAATTTGAACAAAGAATAGTTATAATATGAACGAATAATTCGAATATTCGATTGAGAGCCCTCAAACATCAAACATATAAAAGCAAATACAATTTGTAAGAGATATGAAAATCATAGTGTGATAAGAATCGCTTTTTGTAGTCTTTCATTTTAGTGTGCGGTTCACAATAGAAAGCACGTCTTTTCAACAAATTGTATTTAAGTGGAAATCAGCATACTATTTGATTTTTGGGAATCAGTTATTTGAATTTGAAGATGAAGGGCTTGTTAATAATTCTGTGAGTACAATTTTTTTTTCAATTTTATTCCATGAATGAATGCCACTTTTTTTTACATATATGTACGTACAAATTTAAATTTGCAATTTTCGTTAAGTAATCATCATATTGGTCAATGAAATTCCCTAAAATATGAGACTAAAATTATAATTGAAATTTGATCAAGCCCAATTCGAATTAACAAAATGGGATTTTTTTCGAATTAGTGAACAAATTCTATGTACCATGAATCTATAATGGACCATTTTTCGGAAAAATTTAAAAAAATAACGTTTCCAAAAATCGTAATTTTACGGAAAAAGTACGATTGCTGTAGGCTGTAGTTTAGAGCCTATGAATCGCAATCTTTCCGAAAAATTACCATTTTTAGAAACATTAATTTTTAAGTTTTTCTGTCAGATGGTCAATTATAGATTCATGGCTAACCACTGGTACATTCATTACCTTATATTGTTACAGTTTTTTTATGGTGATTTTTTTTCATTCGAATTGATTTTTTTCTACATCTAAGAATCAAGTCTTTAAGTTATTTGTTTATTTTATTAGTATATAAATAACCCACCCCTCGATTTATGTTATTATGCTATTATGCGTTCCACAATAACCTGCGTAAACGGAAACAACGTAAAAAAATCTATTATAAAATACATTTAAATAATGAAAGAAAAATATTCATTTAAGAATTTTTTTAGTAATTATTATTTTTGTATATGTACAATATCTACATTGCAGGTACGTAATATGAGTTATTGCTTAAAACAAAAATAATATTCATTCTTTCTCCTTTTCGCGATTGTCATCTAAAATATTATAATAGTTTTTTTTTCACTGGTTCGAAATCACTTTCATCGTCATCACTTAAATAAAATCTTCTTCATTTTGAGAAGATTACGCACCATGTTGGGACATGGATAGTTTTTTTTTAAACTAAGAATTCCGTGATCAATTATTGTTTTTTTTTATTGTCTTTCAACAAATTCAAAATACGCCTATAAATAAAAACATTTAAATTAAATAAAGTAAAAAAAAATAAGGTTAATCAGGGGATGGATTTTTCAATTTTTTTAATGGATTTTTATTGAAAATTTTATGTCATCTTTGGGCTTGGTAATTTGAATTATAATCTGGATATTTTTTTAAAATAAAAATGTTTTTGACCGTTTTCGCACTTCAAAACAAGTAATTAAAAATTTTATAAAATTCGAATTTATTTTCATCGACTATATGTACATATTGTTTTTAAAAAGTTGCAATCCCACGTGCACGTATTAATCTTTTATTACAAATGACTTATGTACGTGTAAAATTTTCAAATTTGAATTTTCGATAGGCGAACGATTCTCTTATATTATACAATATACATATTTAAAAATAATTACCAGGAAATGGATCTCAAATATGTATTATTTAAACGAGTATATCTAATTTATTTAACATTAAACATAATTATATTGGAAACGCGTATAATATGCAATAAGATTTTTTTTTAATTCACTGTTGTCGATTGCACAATTATAGGAAAATTTATTTTTAAACGAATTACGCGGAGTTTTGCTTCGTGGTTTTTGGCACAATCATTGAGTATGATGGTTACATTTCAGATTGGCCACATGTATCTGCAACGTGTTAGGACGACAATATGTGGATAATGTAAATAACGGATCTGGAATATATTTCGATCCAATTGGAAAAGCTAAGATTTTGAGTCAACCATTGGAAATCGTCGCTGTTTCTGATATATCGTTCATCCAAACGCAAACTGAATATCTGGTTAAGAGTTTGAACAACGCAGATAGGTTGTGTTCAGTCGTGATGATGTTTGACTTACACGATTATTGTCAAAAAAGCGTTAAATTGTTGTCGGATTCATTGAATGAGTGTGATAAACAGTTTCGAAATCTGATCAATTCGCTGTCGAACAGACGATTGAAGAGAGATATAGCAGGTATGCTTGACATTGCAATTGCGGGAATTGATTTGATCGGTAAAGTGAAAAATTTATTTCGAAAGCCCAAGAGTTCTTCAGATATGTCTAAATATGATGAGTATATCGACACTTTGAATGATAAACATAACGTAATGGCGCAAAAATTCGATACCAATATACTCGCATTAAAGTCTTCTTTAGGAATAATTGATAGTAATATTTTGGCGATATCAAAAAATGAAGAAATAATTCAGGAGTCATTGAAAAATATAACTGGAACTATAAACCAGGAAATCAAACTTTCTTTAGACGACAGGAGATTTATAGAATTACACGGAAACCAGATCGCCGAATTAAACATTACGACGGCTGAACATCGAACGATTTTAAACAAATATCGAGAAATTTTAAATAGCAACCATGAAACGTTGCAATATCTCGGAATCCAAATCGACAGTTTAAAAATCAAAGATAACCATGTTATCGCTCCTGTTAATCCTTCAGAATGAGATTTCTACCTTTAAGGCCAAGCTGGACGACATTGTAAACTCTGTGGTAATGGCAAAGTGGAATATTTTGAACACAGCTGTCATATCTCATGAGAAAAATTCTACGATGAATTTTCGAAAAACGCAAATACTATAAACGGCAACGACGAGTTGCTTCATCATCTTACTTTGTCAAATATGCAGTCGATCCTCGATGATTGCAAAATTTTCACTTACATGAAAAATAGTAATTTGATATTTATAATAAGCATGCCTCTGGTCAATAAAATAGAATATATAGTATACAATGCCATTCCGTTCCCGATGATGCATGATCCGGGAAACATTCGTTTACATCCAACCGCGAACGTCGAAACAAAGCCATTTGCTTCTATCTACAAATAAAGTTTCGTACACTCATATTGATTTGGATAAAAATTGTGAAAAGCCCAAAGATATATATTTATGCAGAGCCGACCGAATATATTCAGTGGGTTCTGTTCCATCTTGTGATGTCACGTTGTTGACAGACCATGTGTCATCTTTGCCAAGTGAATGTGAAATGAAAATGTTGAACGGACATGTGGATATATGGAACCAATTACTAGGAAATCGGTGGTTGTTCGTTCAAAGTGAAGAAAACAGATTGACGATTGATTGCAGAGGTGAACCTTTGAGTGAAATTTTGGTACAAGGCTCAGGTATTTTAACGATGCCGCTAAATTGTACAGCAAAGACAAAATACGTTCATTTGGCATATTCAGGAAACCCGAATAAACTCCAGGTTCCGAAAACATTCTTTGTTCTCAAAGAAGATGATTGTTGCACTTTCGAAAAGGTGAAATCACTGAAAGGACAAAGATATCCCAAAAAAATTGTATCCACTGATGTTGCCGCATTAAAAAATCACGCTTTTGAGTTTCACAATAATGATATGATTCGTTCATCCGATGACAAAACATTTCTCTATAATTATGTATTCGTGTCTAGCTGTATTAATATCAGTTTCCATTTTCTTTTTATTTAAGTTGATTTCTTGTTTCAACAAAAAATATCGTCATATAATGTAAACATCGTATTTAGTATATTTTCTGTAAAATTAGATTTAACGACATTCAATGTTCTCGGGCGACATCCTGCTTGTAGTGGTTAATAATATATTTAATTTTTTCCGGTGACTTGCTGAAGTAGTAATCGAATATTTTTTTATTACAGATTGATTGTGGGTATTAATTCATCGTTTGGCCTAGAATTGGTGCAAAAGACACCTTCGAACGGACCAGGTATATATTTCGATCCGATTGGGAAAACAAAATTTTCAGCTGATTATGTAGACGTGGTAACATCTATCGATATTCAATACATTCAATCGAACTTGTTGACGTTATTACAGACCTTTAAATCTGCCGCATTAATATGCGATCAAATAAAAGCCTTGAACGACCGTACCACATGCGAAATTACTTTGAAGTCTCATGCAGAAGTTTGGAAAGAGAATTTGTCACGGTTCGGTAGCACCAGTGAAATGGCATATCCAAGACGAGAAAAAAGAGCAGTTCTTGCTATTTTGAGTGCAGTCAGTTTAGGTTTGACGCTAGTACCGAAGATATTTAAGTTGTTTTCTCCATCGAAACCGTCAGTTGACTATGAAAAGTATGATAATCTCATTGAAACGCTGAATTCTAATATGAAATCATTTGAAATTTCTGCTGATGGGAAAATATTCGCAATATCGTTGCATATAAAAGAAATTGAAATAAACCTGAATAAAATAAATGAAATCGAATATAAAATTCAATCCGATTTAAACGGTGTTTTCGATCTTCTCAGTTCATCAAAACTATTATCCGAAGAAAATAAAGTTTTTTAGGGAAAATTCTAAAAATATCAAAGCTCTTCAAACGAATGCAGAAGAATCTCAAATTATTATATATGATTATGCGGATATATTGAGACAACACAAAGAAATTTTTCAACAACAAAATCAAACCCTAATTTTGTTAAATCTGGAGTATAACATGTCAAATTTACTCTTCAACGTTCAAAAAGAAATGACGGATATTTTTAGAAGATTAAATTATATTATAGATGGTTATAGAGTCAGCAAGAAAGGCGTGATTCATCCAAATATATTATCTTCCGAACAACTTCTAAAAGCATTGGACAGAAAATTGGTGTCAGACGATTTGGAATTGCCGGTACAGCCGATTCTAGAAAATATGAAAACTGTTATAGAACTATCTGAGGTGGATAGTTATCCTTTCGATAAAAAGTATTTGGTTTTCATCGTAAAAGTGCCTCTTGTCCACAAAGCGGAATATAATGTGTTTCGCGCCGTACCATTACCTGTACAAGTCGGAGAAAACGACGACACATATGTATTTATCGAATCGTCCAAAACGAATTTAGCTTTATCCGCAGACAGATTAACATATGCCAGGTTAGAGTCTTTCGAAAAATGCAAACGAATAACAAAATTTAAAATGATGTGCCCATCTGAAAAAATTATACCCACGAATGCTGTACCGACATGCGAAACCAAATTGTTAGTGGACGCAGTGAAAAAGTTGCCGAAAGAATGCGATGTCCGTTTCTTGCATGGTTCTATAGATTATTGGCATAGGATTCAAAATAACAAATGGATCTTCGTACAAAGCATTCCCAAAAGATTGACGCTCGATTGTGATAATAAGGAAATATTTGACGACGTCATCGTTGGCTCTGGAATATTGAATCTTCCAACGAACTGTTCAGCATACTTCGGCATTAACAAATTGGTGAACTATGTCGGGGATATCATAGACATAGATTCACCAAAAGTATTCTTTGATATATCTGCTGATGATTGTTGTCAACAAGACGATTTGGTCAAATGGAAAGATTTGTTACACCAGCGAAGATAACGTCGAATGATGTCGTTCACTTAGTCAGCAGTTCTTATCGAATGTAATTTCTTTATTCGCGTATCAATATTGGAAGAAGAAGCAAACGGATAAGAATACCTGCATTGAAATAGCATCCATTGCTCCTATGTCTGTAATATTTAAAAAATAATTTAAGGTTTTTAATTTTGAAAAATTAACTCCTAATAAATTTTTTATGTTTCATGTGGCTAATTAGAACTTGTTTAATTATTTTCACTTTTTATTTTTTTTTTGTATAATATCTATAAAATAATTAGTCATA
>VTON01000306.1:0-10830 GCA_009617725.1 Hydropsyche tenuis
AATTCCAGAAAAATATTTTGGGCTAATTTAAAAGGGAAAAAGCTTATAATTTTAGAATCTACGATAAACACCTTAAGGAAGAATCCGGATAGAAAAGATTTTGAAATTACTTTTCCCTGAGGCCCCTGAGATTTATCCGAATATGTGAAAAAATTCCAATACATATTTTGGACTTATTTATTGAGTGGAAAAAAGCTCATTGTTTTTTGTAATCTACGATAAACAATTTAAGAAATAATTCTGATAGAAAAGATTTTTAAAATACTTTTTCCAGAGGCCCTGAGTTTGATCCGAATATGTGAAAAAAATTCCAATAAATATTTTGGAAAAACAATTTATTGCGGAAAAAAGCTAATTGTTTTTGTAATCTACGATAAACAATTTAAGAAATAATTTGATAGAAAAGATTTTTAAAATACTTTTTCCAGAGGCCCCTGAGATTTATCCGAATATGTGAAAAAATTCCAATAAATATTTTGGCACAATTTATTGCGAAAAAAAAGCTAATTGTTTTTGTAATCTACGATAAACAATTTAAGGAAAATTCTTTTGATAGAAAAAATTTTAAAATACATTTTTTCCAGAGGCCCCGAGATTTTTATCCGAATATGTGAAAAAATTCAAATAAATATTTTGGCACAATTTATTGCGGAAAAAAGCTAATTGTTTTTGTAATCTACGATAAACAATTTAAGAAATAATTTGATAGAAAGATTTTAAAAATTTTTTTCCAGAGGCCCCTGAGTTTGATCCGAATATGTGAAAAAAATTCCAATAAATATTTTGGCACAATTTATTGCGAAAAAAAGCTAATTGTTTTTGTAATCTACGATAAACAATTTAAGAAATAATTCTGATAGAAAAAAAGATTTTTAAAATACTTTTTTTCCAGAGGCCCCGAGTTTGATCCGAATATGTGAAAAAAATTCCAATAAATATTTTGGCACAATTTATTGCGGAAAAAAGCTAATTGTTTTTTGTAATCTACGATAAACAATTTAAGAAATAATTCTGATAGAAAAGATTTTAAAAATACTTTTCCAGAGGCCCTGAGATTTATCCGAATATGTGAAAAAAAATTCCAATAAATATTTTGGCACAATTTATTGCGGAAAAAAGCTAATTGTTTTTTTGTAATCTACGATAAACAATTTAAGAAATAATTCTGATAGAAAAGATTTTAAAATACTTTTTTCCAGAGGCCCCGAGTTTTATCCGAATATGGAAAAAATTTCAATAAATATTTTGGACAATTTATTGCGGAAAAAAGCTAATTGTTTTGTAATCTACGATAAACAATTTAAGAAATAATTCTGATAGAAAAGATTTTTAAAAATACTTTTCCAGAGGCCCCGAGTTTGATCCGAATATGTGAAAAAAAAATTCCAATAAATATTTTGGCACAATTTATTGCGAAAAAAAAAAAAGCTAATTGTTTTGTAATCTACGAATAACAATTTAAGAAATAATTCTGATAGGAAAGATTAAAAAATACTTTTTCCAGAGGCCCCGAGATTTATCCGAATATGTGAAAAAATTCAATAAATATTTTGGCACAATTTATTGCGGAAAAAAGCTAATTGTTTTTGTAATCTACGATAAACAATTTAAGAAATATTTCTGATAGAAAAGATTTTTAAAATAATTTTTCCAGAGGCCCCGAGTTTGATCCGAATATGTGAAAAAATTCCAATAAATATTTTGGCACAATTTATTGCGGAAAAAAGCTAATTGTTTTTGTAATCTACGATAAACAATTTAAGAAATAATTCTGATAGAAAAGATTTTAAAATACTTTTCCAGAGGCCCCGAGTTTGATCCGAATATGTGAAAAAAATTCCAATAAATATTTTGGCACAATTTATTGCGGAAAAAAAAGCTAATTGTTTTTGTAATCTACGATAAACAATTTAAGAAATAATTCTGATAGAAAAGATTTTTAAAATACTTTTTCCAGAGGCCCCGAGTTTGATCCGAATATGTGAAAAAAAAAATTCCAATAAATATTTTGGCACAATTTATTGCGAAAAAAAAGCTAATTGTTTTTTGTAATCTACGATAAACAATTTAAGAAATAATTCTGATAGAAAAGATTTTTAAAATATTTTTTTCCAGAGGCCCCGAGTTTTATCCGAATATGTGAAAAAATTCCAATAAATATTTTGGCACAATTTATTGCGGGAAAAAAAGCTAATTGTTTTTTTGTAATCTACGATAAACAATTTAAGAAATAATTCTGATAGAAAAGATTTTTAAAATACTTTTTTCCAGAGGCCCCGAGTTTGATCCGAATATGTGAAAAAAAATTCCAATAAATATTTTGGCACAATTTATTGCGGAAAAAAAGCTAATTGTTTTTTTGTAATCTACGATAAACAATTTAAGAAAGAATTCTGATAGGAAAAGATTAAAAAATACTTTTTCCAGAGGCCCCGAGATTTATCCGAATATGTGAAAAAATTCCAATAAATATTTTGGCACAATTTATTGCGGAAAAAAGCTAATTGTTTTTGTAATCTACGATAAACAATTTAAGAAATATTTCTGATAGAAAAGATTTTTAAAATAATATGTCCAGAGGCCCCGAGTTTGATCCGAATATGTGAAAAAATTCCAATAAATATTTTGGCACAATTTATTGCGGAAAAAAGCTAATTGTTTTTGTAATCTACAAATAACACCTTAAGGAAGAATTCCGAGAGAAAAAAAATTTAAAATACTTTTTCCAGAGGCCCTGAGATTTAACCGAATATGTAAAAAAATTCCAATAAATATTTTGGACCAATTTATTGCGGAAAAAAGCTAATTGTTTTTGTAATCTACAATAAACACTTAAGGATGAATGCTGATAGAAAAGATTTATAAAACACCTGCGAAAATATTGCGACGACTTGGGTTAGGTTCTAGCGAAATTATTCAAATTCATCTATAAGTTAGGTTAGAAAAATGAGAATAAATCGAAAATATCGCGAAGACTTGGGTATCGCGAAGACTTGGGTTCGGTTCGAGCGAAATTTCTCAAATTCATCCATAAGTTAGGTTACAAAAATGAGAAAACATCGAAAACATCGCGATGACTTGGGTTAGGTTCGAGCGAAATTATTCAAAGTCATCCATAAGTTAGGTTACAAAAATGAGAAAATATCGCAAAGACTTGGGTTAGGTTCGAGCGAAATTATTCAAAGTCATCCATAAGTTAGGTTACAGAAATGTGAAAGCAACGGAAATATCGCGACGACTTGGGTTAGGTTCTAGCGAAATTTCTCAAATTGATCCATAAGTTAGGTTACAAAAATGAGAAAACATCGAAAACATCGCGAAGACTTGGGTTAGGTTCGAGCGAAATTATTCAAAGTCATCCATAAGTTAGGTTACAAAAATGAGAAAACATCAAAAATAGCCCGAAGACTTGGTTTATGTTCGAGCGAAATTATTCAAAATCCATTGATAAATTGGGTTAAAAAAATTAGAAAACTGCTAAAATATCGCTAAGAAAAAGCATTGATTTTGAGTTCAGCGACAATAACTTTTTAAAAACTTTTTTATACCCGAATAGGCGAAATATTTCGACAAATTCCAGAAAAATATTTTGGGCTAATTTAAAAGGGAAAAAAGCTTATAATTTTTAGAATCTACGATAAACACCTTAAGGAAGAATCCGGATAGAAAAGATTTTGAAATTACTTTTTCCCGAGGCCCCGAGATTTATCCGAATATGTGAAAAAATTCCAATACATATTTTGGACTTATTTATTGAGGAAAAAAGCTCATTGTTTTTGTAATCTACGATAAACAATTTAAGAAAGAATTCTGATAGAAAAGATTTTTAAAATACTTTTTCCTGAGGCCCCGAGTTTGATCCGAATATGTGAAAAAATTCCAATAAATATTTTGGCACAATTTATTGCGGAAAAAAGCTAATTGTTTTTGTAATCTACGATAAACAATTTAAGAAATAATCTGATAGAAAAGATTTTAAAATACTTTTTTCCAGAGGCCCCGAGATTTATCCGAATATGTGAAAAAAATTCAAATAAATATTTTGGACCAATTTATTGCGGAAAAAAAAGCTAATTGTTTTGTAATCTACGATAAACAATTTAAGAAATAATTCTGATAGAAAAGATTTTAAAATAACTTTTCCAGAGGCCCCGAGATTTATCCGAATATGTGAAAAAAAATTCCAATAAATATTTTGGCACAATTTATTGCGGAAAAAGCTAATTGTTTTTTAATCTACGATAAACAATTTAAGAAATAATTCTGATAGAAAAGATTTTTAAAATACTTTTTTCCCGAGGCCCCGAGATTTATCCGAATATGTGAAAAAAAATTCAAATAAATATTTTGGACCAATTTATTGCGGAAAAAAAAAAGCTAATTGTTTTGTAATCTACGATAAACAATTTAAGAAATAATTCTGATAGAAAAGATTTTAAAAAATACTTTTTCCAGAGGCCCCGAGATTTATCCGAATATGTGAAAAATTCCAATAAATATTTTGGCACAATTTATTGCGGAAAAAAGCTAATTGTTTTTGTAATCTACGATAAACAATTTAAGAAATATTTCTGATAGAAAAGATTTTTAAAATAATTTTTCCAGAGGCCCCGAGATTTATCCGAAAATGTGAAAAATTCCAATAAATATTTTGGCACAATTTATTGCGGAAAAAAAAGCTAATTGTTTTTTGTAATCTACGATAAACAATTTAAGAAATAATTCTGATAGAAAAGATTTTTAAAATACTTTTTCCAGAGGCCCCGAGATTTATCCGAATATGTGAAAAAATTCAAATAAATATTTTGGACCAATTTATTGAGGAAAAAAGCTAATTGTTTTTGTAATCTACGATAAACAATTTAAGAAATAATTCTGATAGAAAAGATTTTTAAAATACTTTTTCCAGAGGCCCCGAGTTTTATCCGAATATGTGAAAAAATTCCAATAAATATTTTGGACTTATTTATTGCGGAAAAAAGCTAATTGTTTTTGTAATCTACGATAAACAATTTAAGAAATAATTCTGATAGAAAAAGATTTTAAAAAAATAATTTTTCCTGAGGCCCCGAGATTTATCCGAATATGTGAAAAAATTCCAATAAATATTTTTGGCACAATTTATTGCGAAAAAAAAAAGCTAATTGTTTTTTTGTAATCTACGATAAACAATTTAAGAAATAATTCTGATAGAAAAGATTTTAAAAATATTTTTTCCAGAGGCCCCGAGTTTTATCCGAATATGTGAAAAAAATTCAAATAAATATTTTGGCACAATTTATTGCGGAAAAAAAAGCTAATTGTTTTTGTAATCTACGATAAACAATTTAAGAAATAATTCTGATAGAAAAGATTTTTAAAATAATTTTTCCAGAGGCCCCGAGTTTTATCCGAATATGTGAAAAAATTCCAATAAATATTTTGGCACAATTTATTGCGGAAAAAAAAGCTAATTGTTTTTGTAATCTACGATAAACAATTTAAGAAATAATTCTGATAGAAAAGATTTTAAAATACTTTTTCCAGAGGCCCCGAGATTTATCCGAATATGTGAAAAAAATTCCAATAAATATTTTGGCACAATTTATTGCGGAAAAAAAGCTAATTGTTTTTGTAATCTACGATAAACAATTTAAGAAATAATTCTGATAGAAAAGATTTTAAAAATACTTTTTCCCGAGGCCCCGAGATTTATCCGAATATGTGAAAAAATTCAAATAAATATTTTGGACCAATTTACTGCGGAAAAAGCTAATTGTTTTTGTAATCTACGATAAACAATTAAAGAAATAATTCTGATAGAAAAGATTTTTAAAATACTTTTTCCAGAGGCCCCGAGTTTGATCCGAATATGTGAAAAAAATTCCAATAAATATTTTGGCACAATTTATTGCGGAAAAAAAGCTAAATTGTTTTTTGTAATCTACAAATAAACAATTTAAGAAAGAATTCGAGATAGAAAAAATTTTTTAAAATACTTTTTTCCAGAGGCCCCGAGATTTATCCGAATATGTGAAAAAATTCCAATAAATATTTTGGACCAATTTATTGCGGAAAAAAGCTAATTGTTTTTGTAATCTACAATAAACAATTTAAGGATGAATGCTGATAGAAAAGATTTAAAAAAACACCTGTTAAAAATGAGAAAAAATAGAAAATATCGCGAAGACTTGGGTTAGGTTCGAGCGAAACAATTCAAAGTCATCCATAAGTTAGGTTAGAGAAATAAGAAATCATCGAAAATATCGCGAAGACTTGGGATTGGTTCGAGCGATATTATTCAAAAACATTCAAAAGTTAGGTTTCAGAAATGTAAAAACAACGAAAATATCGCGAAGACTTGGGTTAGGTTCGAGCGAAATTATTCAAAGTCATCCATAAGTTAGGTTACAAAAATAAGAAAACATCGAAAATATCGCGAAGACTTGGGTTAGGTTCGAGCGAAATTATTCAAAGTCATCTATAAGTTAGGTTACAAAAATGAGAAAACATCGAAAATATCGCGAAGACTTGGGTTAGGTTCGAGCGAAATTATTCAAAAACATTCAAAAGTTAGGTTACAGAAATGTGAAAACAACGAAAATATCGCGAAGACGTGGGTTAGTTTCGAGCGAAATTATTCAAAGTAATCCATAAGAAAGGTTACGAAAATGAGAAAACATCGAAAATATCGCGAAGACTTGGGTTAGGTTCGAGCGAAATTATTCAAAACAGATCCATAAGTTAGGTTAAAAAATTGAGAAACATTCGAAAATATCGCGAAGACTTGGGTTAGGTTCGAGCGAAATTATTCAAAGTCATCCATAAGTTAGGTTATAAAAATGAGAAAAAATCGAAAATATCGCGAAGACTTGGGTTAGGTTCGAGCGAAATTATTCAAAAACATTCAAAAGTTAGGTTACAGAAATGTGAAAACAACGAAAATATCGCGAAGACTTGGGTTAGGTTCGAGCGAAATAATTCAAAGTCATCCATAAGTTAGGTTACAAAAATGAGAAAACATCGAAAATATCGCGAAGACTTGGGTTAGGTTCGAGCGAAATTATTCAAAATTCAAATAATTTAGGGTTAAAAAATGAGAAAAAAACGAAAAAAATTTTGAAATCATTTTGGGGTAATCTCCCCGAAAATCCGAATAGCGAAAAAATTCAAAGTCATCCATAAGTTACAATTACAAAAATGAAAAAAATTGTTTTTATCTACGATAAACTTTAAGAAAGGTTCGATAGAAATTATTTTCAAAGTCATCCAGAGGCCCCGAGTTTTAAAAATATGTGAAAAAATTCCAATAAATATTTTGGACCAATTTATTAGGCGGAAAAAAATAATTGTTTTGTAATCTACGATAAAGGTTTTAAGAAAAATTCTGATAGAAAAGATTTTTTAAAATACTTTTTCCAGAGGCCCGGTTTTGATCCGAATATTGAAAAAATTCCAATAAATATTTTGGACCAAATTGTGGAAAAAAATCGAAAATATACGAAAATTTTGAAACAAGAAAAAAATATTGCGAAGACTTTCCGAAATTAAAAAAAGGCAGAAATTACGATAAAAAAATTATTTAAAGTCTTCCATAAGTTAGGTTACGAAAATGAGAAAACATCGAAAATATCGCGAAGACTTGAGTTAGGATCGAGCGAAATTATTCAAAGTCATCCATAAGTTAGGTTACAGAAATGTGAAAACAACGAAAATATCGCAAAGATTTGGGTTAGGTTCGAGCGAAATTATTCAAAGTCATCCATAAGTTAGGTTACAAAAATGAGAAAACATCGAAAATATCGCGAAGACTTGGGTTAGGTTCGAGCGAAATTTTCAAATTCATCCAAAAGTTAGGTTAAAAAATAGGTTGAGAAAACATCAAATTCATCGCGATGACTTGGGAAAACATAGGTTCGAGCGAAGCGAAATATTCAAAATTCATCCATAAGTTAGGTTACAAAAATGAGAAAAATCGAAAATAAAAGACTTGGGTTAGGTTCGAGCGAAATTATTCAAATTCATCCATAAGTTAGGTTACAAAATGTGAAAACATCGAAAATATCGCGACGACTTGGGTTAGGTTCGAGCGAAATTATTCAAAGTCATCCATAAGTTAGGTTACAAAAATGAGAAAACATCGAAAATAAAATATCGCGAAGGACTTGGGATTCAAATTCATCCATAAGTTAGGGTTCGAGCGAAATTATTCTACGAAAAAAAGTCATCCATAAGTTAGGTTAGAAAAAATGAGAAAACATCGAAAATATCCCGAAGACTTGGTTTATGTTCGAGCGAAATTATTCAAAATCCATTGATAAATTTATTAAAAAAAAAGAAAAACTGCTAAAAAAATATCGCTAAGAAAAAAGCATTGATTTTGAGTTCAGCGAAAAAAAATTTTTAAAAACTTTTTTATACCCGAATAGGCGAAATATTTCGAAAATTCCAGAAAAATATTTTGGGCTAATTTAAAAGGGAAAAAGCTTATAATTTTTTTAGAATCTACGATAAACACTTTAAGGAAGAATCCGGATAGAAAAGATTTTGAAATTACTTTTCCTGAGGCCCCGAGATTTATCCGAATATGTTACAAAAAAAAATTCCAATAAATATTTTGGACTTATTTATTGCGGAAAAAAGCTAATTGTTTTTGTAATCTACGATAAACAATTTAAGAAAGAATTCTGATAGAAAAGATTTTTAAAATACTTTTTCCAGAGGCCCCGAGATTTATCCGAATATGTGAAAAAATTCCAATAAATATTTTGGCACAATTTATTGCGGAAAAAAGCTAATTGTTTTGTAATCTACGATAAAACAATTTAAGAAATAATTCTGATAGAAAAGATTTTTAAAATACTTTTTCCTGAGGCCCCGAGATTTATCCGAATATGTGAAAAAAAAATTCAAATAAATATTTTGGACCAATTTATTGCGGAAAAAGCTAATTGTTTTTTGTAATCTACGATAAACAATTTAAGAAATAATCCTGATAGAAAAGATTTTAAAATAATTTTTCCAGAGGCCCCGAGTTTTATCCGAATATGTGAAAAAAATTCCAATAAATATTTTGGCACAATTTATTGCGGAAAAAAAGCTAATTGTTTTTGTAATCTACGATAAACAATTTAAGAAATAATTCTGATAGAAAAGATTTTTTAAAATACTTTTTTCCAGAGGCCCTGAGTTTGATCCGAATATGTGAAAAAATTCCAATAAATATTTTGGCACAATTTATTGCGGAAAAAAAGCTAATTGTTTTGTAATCTACGATAAACAATTTAAGAAATAATTCTGATAGAAAAGATTTTTAAAAATACTTTTCCCGAGGCCCTGAGTTTTATCCGAATATGTGAAAAATTCAATAAATATTTTGGCACAATTTATTGCGGAAAAAAAGCTAATTGTTTTTGTAATCTACGATAAACAATTTAAGAAATAATTCTGATAGAAAAGATTTTTAAAATACTTTTTTCCAGAGGCCCTGAGTTTTATCCGAATATGTGAAAAAATTCCAATAAATATTTTGGACAATTTATTGCGGAAAAAAGCTAATTGTTTTTTGTAATCTACGATAAACAATTTAAGAAATAATTCTGATAGAAAAGATTTTTAAAATTTTTTTCCAGAGGCCCCGAGTTTATCCGAATATGTGAAAAAAAATTCCAATAAATATTTTGGCACAATTTATTGCGGAAAAAAGCTAATTGTTTTGTAATCTACGATAAACAATTTAAGAAATAATTCTTGATAGAAAAGATTTTAAAATACTTTTTCCCGAGGCCCCGAGTTTTATCCGAATATGTGAAAAAAAATTCAAATAAATATTTTGGACCAATTTATTGCGGAAAAAAAGCTAATTGTTTTTGTAATCTACGATAAACAATTTAAGGAAATAATTCTGATAGAAAAAATTTTTAAAATACTTTTTTCCAGAGGCCCCGAGATTTATCCGAATATGTGAAAAAAATTCCAATAAATATTTTGGACAATTTATTGCGGAAAAAAGCTAATTGTTTTTGTAATCTACGATAAACAATTTAAGAAATAATTCTGATAGAAAAGATTTTTAAAATACTTTTCCAGAGGCCCCGAGTTTTATCCGAATATGTGAAAAAAATTCAAATAAATATTTTGGACCAATTTATTGCGGAAAAAAGCTAATTGTTTTTGTAATCTACGATAAACAATTTAAGAAATAATTCTGATAGAAAAGATTTTTAAAATACTTTTCCAGAGGCCCCGAGTTTGATCCGAATATGTGAAAAAAATTCCAATAAATATTTTGGCACAATTTATTGCGGAAAAAAAGCTAATTGTTTTTTTTTTGTAATCTACGATAAACAATTTAAGAAATAATCCCTGATAGAAAAGATTTTAAAATACTTTTCCAGAGGCCCCTGAGATTTATCCGAATATGTGAAAAAATTCCAATAAATATTTTTGGACAATTTATTGCCGGAAAAAGCTAATTGTTTTTTGTAATCTACGATAAACAATTTAAGAAATAATTCTGATAAAAAGATTTTTAAAATACTTTTCCAGAGGCCCCGAGATTTATCCGAATATGAAAAAAATTCCAATAAATATTTTGGCACAATTTATTGCGGAAAAAAGCTAATTGTTTTGTAATCTACGATAAACAATTTAAGAAAGAATTCTTGATAGAAAAGATTTTTAAAATAATTTTTTCCAGAGGCCCTGAGATTTATCCGAATATGTGAAAAATTCCAATAAATATTTTGGCACAATTTATTGCGGAAAAAGCTAATTGTTTTTGTAATCTACGATAAACAATTTAAGAAATATTTGATAGTGATTAAAACATTCTTTCCCCGAGGCCCCGAG